>CM053026.1:522069602-522087102 GCA_028564925.1 Lithobates sylvaticus
CTTAGTTGTACTGTACTATTTATTTTTCTTTTGTTTGTTTTTATTGAAAATTTTCCATAGAATTACAGAAACAGAAAACATATATGAAAGAGAATATGATGGTACATTCAAGACCTAAATCACATATGCGTCACAGAAAAAAAATCATGAATAGCATAGAACCGGCAATCCGAGCAGGCTTAAAGAAAAACGGGGTAATGCCAACACAATGATAATGGTAGCTCCATGAATTGACAGCAAGTAAAACCTCCTAGTGGGAAGGTTTGAAACGGCAAAGGGGAATTACCTCAGAGGGGGCATGTCTGGGGTAAAAGGTCGAAGAGAGGTACACCATGGGGGATGAGAAAGGAGGGAACAGAAGCATTTCAATAAAATGAAATTATAAAAGAGGGGGGTGGGCGGGGGAAACAAAATTATCCAGACATTATAGGCATTGAATCAGGCGTAAGTACAGAGTTGTCCCACAGCTCCCAAATTTTAGAAAATTGAGGTAGAGAATCGTGTACTAAGACATTGAGATGTGTTCCATTCTGCGTATGTGAGCTATGGCCTGTAATGGCTTAACGTGGGCGGGGAAGTAGGGGATTACCTGCTTCTCCGGCCAGTAGGGCAAATGCAATAAGTTTTGGGCAGGCTTGGAGACACCAGGGATAGGCAGGCCCCGAAGGTAATGAATTCATTCCATGGGAATAGTTGTATCAAAAAGGTTTTGTAGGAGGGTTTGGACTGAGAACCAAAATGGTTGCATGATGGGACATTCCCAAAAGATGTGGTAATGGGAACCTACGGCACCATGGCATCTCCAGCACACCCGAGGGAACTTAGAGTCATATCTGTGAAGGACCTCTGGGGTTCTGTAACAAGAAAACATCATTTTATAGGCTGTCTTTCTGCTCCACACATCTCCTAAGCTTTTAGATACCGAGTCCCATATTCTCTGCCATTGTGGGAGGGTAATCCTGTGTTTGGATGTGTTGGGACCTTTTTTACATATAGAGATGATGTGAATCAGTTGAAGAAGCATGGTGAAGGAATTTTATAGATGTATGATATGACGGGGTTGGTAAGGGCCTTGGGCATATAGGAGTCCAAACGAGGTAGGTTTGTCTAGAGTTGGGGTCGGCGACTTAGAAGAAAAAGTAATGGTTAAACTGCAAGTAGGAATTTATGTTGAATCTCCGCAAAAGTGAGACGTCTACGGGTTAGTGGGTTAACCATATTACAGAGCTGGAAAATGCCCGTTTGTGACCAAGGGTACATTCGACTATAGGATAGGCTGTCGGATGTCTGGGTTAGATAGTAAATTTAACAAAGGTGGGCATGGAGACGAGAGAAAACCGCTGGGATCGTTTTTTTTTCCATATACTAAGGGTGAACAGCATAGGATGTAAACATAAGCTTCTTGAGTGATAGACGTGTCTAGAACGGGGAGCAAATACCACTGAGCTAGCTATGCAGTGAGCCTTGTTATGCCAAATAAAATTGCGGAATAGCCGCTGCCTGGCTTTAAGTTGTTTTATTGAAATGGGGATTGTCAATAGGTATGCACCAAAATTTCGGCCGCTGAAACAACATATTGGCCGACAATTGTGTTTTCGGCACACTGCCAAAAGGAAAGTCGTGCATGTGCAGTAGCGGTGGCCGTGCTGCCCGTTGCAGGGTATCATCCTGGCTCAAGGTCCTGTCCCCCCCCTCCTCCTCTCCTCGCAGAGCGGCAATCTCCCTGTGTCGGGGATCCGAATTGTCTGTCCGTAATAACAATGTCCCGCCTTTTTGTGATTTGACGGCGCACTGATCCAATGCTGGGACATTGAATCAGTGTGACGTGTTAACAGGAGGCGGGACTTTGTTACTGTGGCCCGTGCAATTCAAATGAGATCGCCGCTCTGATCTGTGCACTGGTGAGAGGCTGCATGATTGGCACTGGTGGGACGCTGCTTGACTGGCATTGGAAGGCTGCATCTGATGAGCACTGGTGAGGCTGCATTGATATCTTGTATTATTTCTGCAGTCTCTGACCATCTCCTGTACCATGTCTTCTAGAGGTGCACCAAATGAAAATTTTGCTAATACTATTAGCAGTGTGTTTAAGTTTAATTAAGAGATTGCAGACATGATACAAGAGATGATCAGAGACTGCAGATTGCATTTTTCTTGAACTTTCTTAAAGGTGCCAATAGGTCACCAATAAATTCATATTATATATTTTTTTTAAACTGTCACTTTCGGCCTAGTGTATTTTTTTTTTCGGTATCGGTTTCAGCACCTAGTTAGCCTGATAAAGGGTGTGGTATGTAGAAGTCAGATGGATCCCTAAGTATTTTAGAGAATGGGAGCACCAATGGTATGAGAAGTTTTGTTGTATTGTTGAAAGGGCAGGAGGGGGGATATGTATCGGTAAAGCCTCTGTTTTGCTAGGGTTCATCTTGTAGCCAGAGATTGAGCCAAAAGTTATTAGATCGTGAAGATTTGGGAGAGAGATGTGGGGATTAGTCGGTGTCAGGAGAATATCGTCAGCGAAGAGAGACAACTTGTACTCCTCCTTCTGTTGCAACGAAACCCCACAAATATCGGGGTGGGAGCAAATGGCTTCAGCTAGGGATTCCAAGCATAAAATAGGGTAGAGGAGACCTGTCTTGTGCCATTGCTCAGAGGGAATGATGGCGACCAAAAGGAACACAGCTGTACTTAGGACTTCGGTTGGGAGTACAGAGCTTTGAGTGCTGCTATAAATGAACTGGAAAAGCCATATCTAGAAAGGGCAGCAAACATGAAGGGCATCTAGGCTCAAAACAAGGGCCGGGCAGGTAGTTCTGTTAAGTTTATAAGGTCAATGGTGTGTCATGTGTTGTAACCTGCGTGTCTTGTTGGTACGTATCCGATTTGGTCTTTGTGAATAAGTCTAGGGAGGATTTGGTAAAGTCTATTAGCTAGAATTTTAGTGACAATTTTGTAATCAGAGTTGAGTAGTGCAAAAGGGCGATAATTATCAGGTGTAGAGGGGTCTTTACCTGGTTGCGGGATCACCATAATATGTACGTGAAATAACTGAGGGTGGGGAACAGTTCCCCTCAGTAAAGAGTGAAAAGTGTGGGCTTAAAATTGGGAGGAAGGTTTTGTAGTAAGAGTATGGCAACCCATCTGGGCCCGGGGATTTGCGAGTCTGGGGATTTTTTAACAACCTCTGCTAGTTCTTCAGGGGTGATTGCAGCCTTTTAGGGAGGAAAGGAGAAAAATGGTGATTCGGTTCAGAGTTTAAACAGTTATACAATCTATGGTAGAATTCCCCAAAAACGTTTGACAGGCAGTAGGTAGGGGACCCATTAGCTTTTTTTTTTAAGAAAATACGGGAAGTAGTGAAAAGGGCGGCGTTTCAATCTATTTAAAAGCATCCTGTGAGGTTTGTTGGAATATTCATAGAATTTCTGCTTTGGCCACAAAAGAGATTTAGCAATTGTTTTCATGTCCAAAGACCTGAGCTAATTGTAAAGGAAAGTAACTGTGCGGAGGCAGGCCACCGTGGAGGAAGAAAGTAGCCACTCAGCCTTGCGTAATTTGGAAAAAATGGAGGACCATTAAAGAGCAGTCTCTCTCTTCAGACGTGCACCAGCGGAGATACATTGGCCTCGAAAATACGCTTTGTGCGTTTCCCACAAGGGGGAAGCCTCCAACACAGTACCCCCATTAAGTTGAAAAAACTCAGTCATGTCCCTGCACAATTGATCCCTGATTTCTGGTACACAAAGAAATGTTTCATTTAGGTGCCAATGACATGTTCTAGGAGAGACAGAATGAAGGGCAATGTCTAAGTTTACAGATGAGTGATCTGACCATATTATGGGGTTAATTTCTGCAGCTGCAGTGGTTGAAAGCAAAATGGAGGTTATGAAGAAATGGTCCAATCTGGAGCACAAGGAGGTGGATAGGCGACTCACTTTGACAGCTGTAGTAGTTGGGAATAGTACTAGTCTATCTTTCCCAGGTGTCATAGTAGGATTGAAATCTCCCCCTATAATAATAAAGGGTTGGGAAAACTTCTCTAGTTGCTCAAACATATCAGTGAGAAATAAAATGTTAACAGTATTAGGAGCCTAGACATTGACCAACGTAAGGGAAATGCGTGAGATGATCACAATCCAGGAAAATAAATTGATCACATCAGCGGCCTTGAACTTAATCTCCTCCAACGCCATCCATCTCTTTTGAACTGAGTTTAAGCCCTTGACATTATAAGTAAGAAATCTTAAGATGCTGTACAGCATAAGTAGAAATAGAAAAGGCCATGGTGTATGAGGTAGGGAAATGGCATAAAAAGATGTCATTAAAATTGCATAAACAAACGATACAAAATATTTGCTAATGGTCCATATGGTGCACTGGACCACAGGTCAAAAAAAGACCTGGAAAAAGGGGAAAAAATAAATAATAAAATACAAAGAAAACCTGTCGGGAACCCAGGGCTGCGGCCCTGGACTAAATGAGGGCACATGAAGACCTCCAAACAGTGGCAGGGGTGGGGGTCCCCACCATCTTCCGGTATAAGACCGTTGGGAAGTAAACATTTTGAACAGGTAATACTAAGACACAAAATAAAACGCCAAAATCAAGAGTCATCCCACGGATATGGGGAAAAGTGTTCCCAACTCAGGAACTCTGGCTAAAAGGCGAGGCGCGCACAGCCAGAAACAAGAAAAAATAGGACCATTGGGTGTGGAGAGATCCATCAGGTTGGGAGTCTGGAGGAAGGATGCCTCTGAGGAGTGGAGATGGACTTGGGTTGTTTCTGTCAAACTGGGGTCCAGATCCTGCTTGGAGCAAGTGGTGGTTTTGTTGTTGCAGGCAAGGGCAGGAGATCCTCTTCAGGAAGGTATGGTATGCCCAGGTTGCGGTGGAAGGCTTCACTATTGGAGATCATGCATGGGGTGGTGTACGCCCTCTCGGGAGGCAGAGAGGCGGTACATAATTTAATTATTTTGTAGGTGGCTGGTTATAGGTTGAAAGCTCTGACGTTTGGCAAGGGTAATGGGTGACAGGTCACTAAAGATCTGTATCTTGGCCCCCTTGAAATCCAGCCTGGTTTTGTTGTGGGTAGCTATGGTAATGGCTTCCTTACTATCAAAGTGTTGAAAGCGGACGATGATGTCCCTGGGGTTCTCCCCAGCTGGGGATTTGGAGCGTTAAAGATCTGTGTGCTCTATCCAGGTGACAGTCAATATCCAGGATGTGAGGGGCTACGGTGTTAAAACAGGCTTTGGAGATGAGGGCGCAGGTCCTGGTCTCTCACCTGATTCAGGCATCCCTCTAAATCATAGATTTTGTCTACGTTCCCTGTTCTCCAGGTCTTCTTGCTCTGTCTGGATCTAGGTGACTGTGTTTTTAAATGAGCATTGCCCTCCAGAACGTGAACATATTGTACCAAATCGTCAAATTTGGTATCTAGTGTGTCAGTACGTTCACCCAAATGGTCAATTTCCCCTCTTAATTATTGGGCAATCTTCCCCACCTCTAGTGAAATGTTGTGGGTGATATTTTTGAATCATGAGTTTCAATTTGGCATCCAAGACCTCTGCAGTTAGTGAGTTTAGGCCGCGGCTCGGGAAATGAAGAGTAGATGAGCTTTTGATCCCCAATTTTCACCATGGGATGCGCTGTGGTATCGGGAATTCGGTGAGGTGACTCATGAGGCTCCTGGAGCTGTAGATAGTGCAGTGGGATTTCAACCCTGCTGTCAGCTTCCTAGCCCTTGCTAGGACCTCAGCTGACGTCAGGGCTGGGAATGGAAACAGCTGAACACAGACTCTATAGTGTCAGAGGTGATCAAAAAGAAGTGGTCTGTTTTCAGCACGGCCTGGGCAAATCATTTTCAAATAAATACAGCCAAGCATGTGAGAAGTTTAAACTTGAGAGGCTTGCTTTAATTAGCATGTAATGGAGTCTGAGTCTCCATCCTACTGCAGGTCCTTTACTGCTTTTCTCATTCAAAAAGCCTGATATAAAAAAAAAGCCAGTTCTAAGTTTCTTAGGGATCTGACTTTTAAGTTTTAAAGGCTCATTCACATCAGATACATTGGGCTGCACTGGGCATCCTTGCCCAATGCAGTTGCAATGTATAGACAAGGCAGAAAGCAGCGTTCCCAATCATTTCAGTTCACACCACCACACTGTAGCATGCAACATAATCCACTGTATTGCACCCCACTGCAGGCAATAGAACTTAGAAATGTGACATTTCAGTAAAGCTTGCACAAAAAAGTGCAAATCACCCTTTTCAGTACATCGGCATTGCTGCCGTTTGGCACGCACCAGCAGTAGTGTGTGCTGATGGTGTGAATGGACCCTAAATGTGATACAGGACATAGAAAATGGTATCTCTACAGCACTAGCTCCTAGATGCATCACTTACTATCCTTGTCTTTGAGCCTTCCTAGAGCTTTGTGGGTTCTGGAACTAACTAGATTACAGAGATCAGATCATATTTGAAGGCATTGTACACTTTCTAATGTTTTTGTTTCTAACTATTAGTGTATTTATATTACCTGTGTCGTTTTGTTTGCCTTACCTTGTGAATTTGGGCTCACGTGTTGGGCCTGCAGTTTGTAGTGTCATGGCTGATCTATTCTCCTACAGTGGATATAAAAAGTCTACACACCCCTGTTAAAATGTCAGGTTTTTGTTTATGTAAAAGGGACAGAGATAAAAAAATTCTGAACTTTTCCTACCTTTTAATGTGACCTATAGACTGTACAACTCAATTGAAAAACAAACTGAAATCTTTTAGAGTTGGGAAGCAAAAATAAAAAAAAATAATGTGGTTGCGTAAGTGTGCACACCTTATAACTGGGGATGTAGCTGTGTTCAGAATTAAGCAATCCCATTTAAACTCATATTAGGAGTCAGTACACATCTGCCATCATTTTACAGTGTCTCTGATTAACCCCAAATAAAGTTCAGCTATTCTAGTAGGTCTTTCCTGACATTTTCTTAGTCGCATCATACAGCAAAGCCATGGTCTGCAGAGAGCTTCCAAAGCATCAGAGGGATCTCCCCGTTATAAGGTATTAGTCAGGGGAACGGTACAAAAGTATTTCCAAGGCATTAGATATACCATTGGTCACAGTGAAGACAGTCATCATCAAGTGGAGAAAGTGACATTACCAAGAACTGGACATTCCTCCAAAATTTATGAAAAGATGAGAAGAAAACAAGTCAGGGAAGCTGCCAAGAACTTCATCTTTCAGCATGACAACGACCCAAAGCATACATCCAAATTAACAAAGGAACGTATTCACCAGAAGAATATTAACGTTTTGGAATGGCCCAGCCAGAGCCCAGACCTGAATCTGATTGGAAATCTGTGGGGTGATCTGAGGAGGGCTGTGCACAGGAGATGCCCTCGCAATCAGACAGATTTAGAGTGTTTTTGCAAAGAGTGAGCCGAGTCAAGATGTGCCATGCTGATAGACTCCTACCCAAAAAGACTGAGTGCTGTAATAAAATCAAAACGGGGCTTCAACAAAGTATGTTTAACCCCTTTCCAGACCAGCCGCCGCAGTTATACTGCAGGAGGGTGGCTCCCCTACGCGATCGTAGCTGTACGTTGGCTCTTTAAGATGCTGTAGCAGGTGCGCGCGATGACCGCTGGGCACCCGCGATTGCTCGTGACAGAGCGATAACCATGATCTATGTGTTTGTAAACACACAAATTCCGGTTCTGTCAGGGGAGAGGAGACAGATCGTATGTTCCTACTAAGTACAAACAACGATCTCTCTCCTCCTCCTAGTCGGCCACACTCCCACCACAGTTGGAACACATTTAACCCCTTGATCGCCCCCTAGTGTTATTCCCTTCCCTGCCAGTGACATTTATTCAGTAATCAGACGCTGTATAAATGTCACTGGTCCCAAAAAAGTGTCCGTCTGCATTGTTGCAGTTCCAATTTTAAAAATCTCAGATCACCGCTATTACTAGTAAATGAAAATGCCATAAATCTATCCCCTATTTTGTAGACGCTATAACTTGTGTGCAAACCGATCAATATACACTTATTGCGATTTTTTTTTTTATTTAATTTTTTTTTTTATATGTAGAAGAATACATATCGGCCTAAGCTGATGAAGAAATGTGTTTTTTTGGCTATTATAGTAAAAAGTACAAAATATTGTGTCGTTTTTTTTTATAGCGCAAAGAATAAAAACCACTTGGGTGATCAAATACCACCAAAAGAAAGCTCTATTTGTGGGGAGTGCGCAATTGTCTTTTAAAGCTACGCAGTGCCGTATCGCAAAAAATGGCCTGATCAGGAAGGGGGTAAATTCTTCTTCTGAGGCTGAAGTGGTTAAGGGTGTGCACACTTATGCAACCCATATTTTATTTTTTAATTCTAACCACCTAAAAGATTTTCAGTTTGTTTTTCAACTGAGTTGTACAGTCTATAGGTCCCATTAAAGGTGGAAAAAGTTCTGAAATGATTTATCTTTGTGTCATTTTTTTTTTTTTTTTACATCACAGAAACCTGTCATTTTGTGTAGACTTTTTTATTTATTTTTTATATCCACTGTATGTCCGTGTATTTACTCACCTAGCTTGTGATTATTTGCTAAAAGGATAGGCAACTTCTTGTTTCAGGTTCCAATCAATGCCTCACCATTTCCTCTGTTGCATCAGAAATGTGCGAATACCACTGTGGTAAAAAGACATCTCTTCCAACATTGTGATCCCTGTTTATTCCCCTGCCAGTTTGTATCTGTGTCATTTTTAATTTAGTATTTAGTGCTCACCTACGCCAGTGTTAAATTGAGAGACCCAGGGATTGTGAGAAATGTCACACAGATACTTCTGCACAGGAAGTGTCAGTTATTAGCTGTCAGACAGAGATCATGTATTAATCTGCACAATGCCATGCCTCATGTTTAACCACTCGCTGACCACACTATAGCTGAATGACTGTCACAGCACGGCCGGCCAGTTATGGGAGGGCGTCATGACATCCTCCTGTAACCCCTGCGGTGTGCGGGCAGCGTGTTCAGTGATCACTGTGTCCTCAGAAAACAGCTGTTCACAGATCGGGGGTTAAAGAGCCAATCGGCGGCTGTCAGCGGTGTCAAAGCCGGTTATCAGCTCTCCTCTCCTCACGTTAACGGCGTGAAGGGATGCCAAAAGGGACATCTACACTGATAATCAGGGCACTGAATATCGGTGCAGTCCCAACAGTGCCCACCAGTGCCTTCTCATCGGTGTCACCTATTAGTCGACACACAGGCTAATGATACATTTTTATTTATTTTTTTTTTTTTTAAATATATTTTTTTATTCCAATTTCGATATTACAAGTGTTCAGAGAAATAAACATAACATATATACAATGCAAGCTGACATTCTTGTGGGTTGCTTAAATTGGAGTATATTCTTGGGTGGGTATATAGGTGTTTCTAAAAAGTATTGCTATACACTAGTGCTAATCCTATGGATATGCAGATTTTGCGTCCCATATTTGGTGGAGAGTGGTCCAGGGTGGCGACTTTAAAGTAGGGGGTGATAGGAGATGCCTTAAGGGGTAAATGTACACTGCCCTTCGTTGGGTTGAGAGATTCCATTGCCCACATTGAGGCTAGATTTGGGCAGCTATAGTTTGCCCAGAGAGTTCATAAGATTTGCTTTGGCATACTAGGTGGTATACTGAAAGGTGGACATGAGTTTCTGGTGACCCGAAAGAATGCTCCTATAAATGCCTTCCAGCGTGTAAAGAAGTGCTTTGTAGTTCCAAGGTTTTGCGTCATAGCGTCCAACTTTTCAAGGTACAGGAGCGATTTCAGATCTGTCTTTACCGTAGAGAGGGACGGGCTTTGGTTAGAAGTCCAGGCCCCCGTGAGGACCCTCGTGGCTGTCAGCAGACACAGATGTATCCAAGGTGTCAGGGTTATTGCTTTCCCTTCATGTGAGGCGTCCGAGGTCACCTGAGGAGAATGACTGACTGAAAAGACAGATCAGCAGGTCTTTGGGCAGTTTCGTAGATGCAATGCCAGGTATATATTGGATTATTTGATCCCAATAAGGTTGGATTGGGATGCAAGACCAAAAACGATGTAGGAGTGTTGGCCTCCTGGCGTTGCACCATGGACAAATTGCAAGAAGTGGGTTTGTACAGTCCATGTAGGCAGGTATGAACACCCTATGCATAATTTTAAACTGAGTCTCCCTCCATTGTTCGTTGATAATAACTTTGCAAATCGCCTTGTATCCTTGTAGAATTTGTGTGATGTCCTCCAAATCTGGGAAGTCCTTGGACCACTCTTTCCCAATGGAATGTCCTGTGAGAGACGTAGTGTGCTGCAGGATTTGGGAATATAGGGTCGAGAGAGTAGCTTTTCTGTTGTACTGCCTTATCGACCACTGGATGAGATAGATGGGTTCTCTTCCAGCCCAATTGTGATTTGACAAAGGCCACCAACTGGAGGTAGTGGTAGTAGTGGTGAGGGGGTAGGCCGTACTGGTTGCCGAGCACCTGAAAAGAGCGGATTTTACAGGTGCCTGGGTGTAGCAGTGAGGGTTTAGCCCAGCGTAGACCATATTAGGAATGCTTCATGAATCAGACCTGCAGGGAACAATCGGTTACCTTGTATTGGGAGGTGATTTGAGTGTGGGCACCTTCAGATGCTTGCAGACCTCTGTACCCCACCACCGTGTCTCTTATCAAGGAGTTACTGTGCAGTAGGGGTGGCAAGTCGCTGAGGGGAGAGTGGAGTACTGCCGATTTAGAGAAATAATAAAAAAAATTATTTGGGTACAGTTTTGCATGACCGAGCAATTGCCATTTGAAGTGTGACAGCGCTGAAAATTGGCCTTGGCAGGAAGGGGGTGAAAATGTCCAGTAGGCAAGTGGTTAAACACAAAAAGAAATATCTGACACAGAAATGTGAACAGTTAATCTACTGTATGCTGAACAGCCAGGGCAACAAATTACACCATGCTATTACAGGGTCAATGTACATGCCGGTGACAATAGGTATAAGGTAGTAAGGTTTATAATGCCTTTATACTATAGGGCCCATCTATAAGGAAGAACAGATATTTCAATCTGCTCTAATTATCTAGACTGCAACCTTCATTCGGTGGATTTTTTTATATCGTATATACTCGAGTATAAGCCGAGTTTTTCAGCACATTTTTTTTGTGCTGAAAGTGCCCCCCTCGGCTTATACTAAAGTCAAGCATTTTTCTGCTGCAGAGAATGACATTTTCCGAACGACTTTGGGGCCCCGTATCTCGGGGCCACTTGGTGCTAGGAACCCCAATTTGGTGTGCAAACCCAGTGGAACTAGCACTACAACATATCCAAGCTGGGGTTCCTAAGTGGCCCCGAGATATGAGGCCCCAAAGTCGGTTTGGAAAATGTCATTCTCTGCTGCAGAAAAGTGCTTGACATTTTCCAAACCGACTTTGGGGCCCCGTATCTCGGGGCCACTTAGGGCTAGGAACCCAAGCTTTGGATATGTTGTAGTGCTAGTTTGTTCACTAAAGGTGAGGTTCCTAGCACTAAGTGGCCCCGAGATATGGGGCCCCAAATCGGTCAACTGTGTCCATCTGCAGCAATGTCATTTCGGAACCCTTTGGGTCCAGAAACCCTGGAGCTGCAGCTAGGGGGCATCTAGGAACCTTAACTACCGAGTTTGAAGTGCCGGGGACCTATGGCTGCAAATGGGCACAGTGAGGCTGCGCATTTCTCACCCTAGGCTTATACTCGAGTCAATACGTTTTCCCAGTTTTTTTTTTTTGGTAAAATTAGGTGCCTCGGCTTATACTTGAGTATATATTGTAATCTTTTTCTGTCACTGACAGTGTAAAATGATCAGGCTGCAAAATTAACCTAGCTGCTAAAAACTGTTGTATAAAAAAGGCAGGATTGCATAAAAAAAAAGCTAAATTTGTTAATGTCAGTTTTAAAGTCTTTCTACAGCAAAGAAAATGTTTGTCTGGAGGTCAGGCTGGAAGACACGTCAAACAAATGGCAACCACCTCAACCTATAACTGGCCTTAACAGCAAGGAGCACATGGAAGGGCAAAAAACAAATTCCCAGCTCGCTTTCCAGTGCGTTGCAGGTTGGCTGGTATGTGAGGATAGACCAGCCTGTGGAGTTGCCTAACAACCTAACAGTTGGCTGACCATTTGTCCCTGACAGGAGAACAGAAGTGAATAGCAGCACACACCTATGTAGGAACGATAAAGCTGCACTTGAGTAGCATTTTGAGTAGAGATTCAGATTTTTATTCATGCCCAACTCTGATTGTTCTCTTTTAATATCTTACAAATAAAATCTTTACACTTGTTATCTTTATGTTTATCTCTTGAATTATGACTTGATAGCACACTTTTTCTCTTTCATACTAATGCTATCAAATATTTGCTGTAATAAGGAACAATTTTGTAGATTTGACTTCTGTACACACTCCCAGCGGTGCGCACCCTGTGGGGCAGTCTGCCATTCTGGCATTTGGGCCAGATCACAGCTGCTGTCCACGTTAATGTTTTCAGCAGGTAAAGACATGTTTCCGTTTTTTAATAGCATCTGCTTTAACTTGAGGCACTTTTTCTGGTTCTGTGAGTTGCTGAATCCTTGTTCAACATCTGCTTTATGGATGATTTACATTATAAATGCAATGAGAGGTCACATAAGGTTTAATGTGGGGTATTAAATGATTAATTTTTAGATATGCATAATTAATGTTTAGAAAAAGGCTTAGAGGCAAGGATTTTTTTAAATATACGTTTAGTGCACCTTACTGTTTAAGGTTTGTTTCCTAGTGTGGTCTGGTCTGTGACTGACTGACTGACCATCAATGAATGCACAAAAACATTTTCTGCTTGCTAGCTATAGTAGTATTTTGCCTGAGGTGTGTCCTTAAGTTTCATAGACGGATCAAAGCAGTGAAAGAATTCAGCTGCTAATCAAAATAAAAATGTCAGCACTTTCTATCATGTGAGTGGCTCATTATCTTGTCACATCCAAAATCCCCAGGTAGACAAGACATGATCTGACATAAGCATTTTCTTAGTAAAATGAATGGATCTGAATGTTTTTAGGTATGTTTTTCTCTCTGTTGTATAAAAGCAAAATCTGTGTTTTATGAGTTGTATTAACTCTTAGTGCCCACTTCCAGTGCTGTATGTAAGGTGCATTAAAGGGCCAATCATTGTTGATGGCACTCCAAGTTACTGCACAGTAGGGTACAACTCAGGACTTCTAAACTACTGAACTACAAGCAATGAAAAAACTAAAAATGGCCCAGAAAAGATAAAATAAAATTTAAAAAAAACATAGCCTTTACTGCAACACTCAATCCAGAGCCATCCCCTGCAGTAATTTATTTTCTGCCACCATATGTTCCCAATCTTACAGATTAAGGCCCTTTTCACAGTGACTGCCTGATGGGTCCGCTTGTCAGTTTTTCAGGTGGACCCTATCAGACCATCCAATGCACTCTATGGAGCGGCGGATGTCAACGGACATGTATCTGTTGACACCCACGGCATCTGATTCGATCCTGTCCGCTAAAAACAGACGGATGAGGATCCATTCGTCAATCAAATCTGTTGACATTTGGATGGAAACGGACAGGCAGTCCATTTACATCTGACAGTTCATAGAGGACGGGCTGTGTCTGTGTCCATTCTGCATCAGTGGAGCATACACGGACCTGTCATCTACCTGCTCAGTGGGGATCAGTAGAGAGATCCCACACTAAACGGGCAGATCTGCTGGCAGACTCTGCCAGTGGGAAAGGGGCCTGAATGACTACCAGCCTCATTTTATTCTACCTTCTCTGAGCCCAGGCTGTATTGTCGCTGCCTCCAGCCTGTGGCTGGAAGGTGAACGGATGAGTAGCACAGTAATAAGCTCATCTGTCACACTGCATACTGACAAGGAGCGCATGAAGTTTTTGGCAGAATGACTGCACAGTGGACAACTAAAGATTCAAGTACTTGGCTTTTAATGCCTTTTTATATTCATTCCAAAAGCACTGAATTAAAGCGCTATTAAGCCAAAAATGTAATATATTGCAGCTTAGCTTGGGGTTAATAACACTTTAAGTGTAAATATAGGAGTGTCCATTACTAACTTTGTAAAGCGGCTAGTTGTCTGGTTGTTAGCCTTTAACCATTTACATGACTATTTACTCTAAGTTCAGCTTTGTGAGAAAAATAAATATTGCACATATTTTTGTAGGAAAAAAAAAAAAGTGCATTTATTATTATTTCAAAGATTCTGGGTTAGTGAAGAAGAGAAGTTTTGAACAGAGAATCAGCATTGTAGGCAGGTAACTACCATTTGCCGAATAAAATCGATAATGACAACCTCTTTCTCTTGGCAAATTTCAGTTTCAAGTTTTGAGCTATGGTTCTATATATTGATCAGTGACGCCAACCATGACATTGATGGGGCCAATAGTGTAGCAAAGGAAGTCTGGTTCCATTACCAGTTCATTAATTTTAGTTCTAAACTGTGCCCCAGTTTACTTTGAAAACGCATAGTAATTTTGCTCCTTTATGGCAACGTGACTGTCTCCTGATTGGCTCTATGAACTTTTTTGCACTTTATATTTATTTGTATATCTTTTGGTCATTGTATACACACATGCACATCATTTTATGATATTTTATCATATACTTTGTGCTCTGCATTTAAACGCTAAGCAAATTTTTTTGAGTGCTGCACTATTTTTTGTTTTGGTGTCTCCTGATAGCTCACCCACAGCAAGGTATTCTCACTGTTCCATGCCCCGTTGCTGCCTCCTCACTGTTCTAGTTCACGCTGGGTAAGATTCAGGGTTTAGTGGTGGTAGAGCTTGCTTGAATGACTCTTCGGTCCTCTGGATTTCCCAACCCCCACCAATGTAGTAATGAATTGGGCCTGATGATTGGCCACTCGGGCCCAAACATGCTTACATAGTGAAAACCACATGCCCCTCACTTTATTATAACAATAGAAGTGGGTAGGTGGTGAAGGAGTATGGATCAGTGAGTACACCTTGCTTTGGAAGAGCTAACGGGTGAGTGTGTCGCTTTGCCTTGAATGGAAAAAGTAAAAGTGCTTTTAAGAGATGTCACAGATTAAAGAATGTATTGATTGCATTTTATTGTTTAAATGTTTAATTTTTAAAAAATAGTCTGCCAAATGTGAAATATTTGTAATATGCAGGAAGGGAGCTATATCTCATTCCGGAGTCCCAACCAAAGTGGTGCTTTCTCTGAGGAAATGGTGGGGTTGATTTACTAAACCATACAAATCTGGTTTAGCTGTGCATGGTACCCAATCGGCTTCTAACTTTAGCTTGTTCAGTTAAGCTATGACAAAAAAAAATTAAAAATCTGGAAGCTGATTGGTGTCTATGCAGAGCTGGTTTTAGTAAACCAACCCAGTGTTTGGGAGAAATCCCTGTTCTCTGCCAATTGTGTGAATACATAAATCGTAAGAATGCAGGGGACTGATTTGCAAAAAGCAATGAAGATTTTTCCCAAACTCACTCATCCATGTCTTTATGGACCTTGCTTTGTGCACTGGTCCAAATTATTTGGTGGAGGGGGGATTATGGTGTGGGGGTTGTTTTTCAGGGGGTTGGGCTTGGTCCCTTAGTTCCAGTGATGGGAACTCTTAAGGTGTTAGCATACCAAGACATTTTGGACAATTTCATGCTCCCAACTTTGTGGCAACAGTTTGGGGATGGCCCCTTCCTGTTCCAACATGACTGCGCACCAGTGAACAAAGCAAGGTCCATAAAGACAAAAGACACGGATGAGCAAGTTCCCAGAAGAGTTGAAGCTGTTACAGCTACAAAGGGTGGGCCAGCTCAATATTGAACCCTACAGACTAAAACTGGGATGCCATTAAAGTTCATGGGCGTCACAATACTTTTGGTAATATAGTATGTATATATATGTGTATATGTATATGTGTGTGTGTGTGTGTATATATATATATGTGTGTATATATATATATATGTGTGTGTGTGTGTGTGTGTGTGTGTGTGTGTGTGTGTATATATGTGTATGTATGTGTATATATATATATATGTGTATATATATATTATATATGTATATATATATATATGCCAGCATCTGCTGAACCTAATCAGGGTGGGCATTGCTTTGTTTGTGAGTCTGCAGACTAGAGCGGTATTTCCATATTCTCATTAATGGATGCGAGTTGAGTTATTTTGAGGGGACAGAACATTTTACAAGGTTATACAAGCTGTACACTCACTAACTTTCATTGTAGCAAAGTGTCATTTCTTCAGTAGTGTCGCATGAAAAGATGGAATAAAATATTTACAAAAATGTGAGGGGTGTACATATATATACTTTTTAGTGTGCTATCTGCCTTTTCACACAGCAGCACGCTCCCACTATAGAGCCCTAGGCATCAGTCAGCTCAGATGTGTATAAACCTGTGTACCTTTTTGGGTCCTGAAGTAACCATATCTGTCCATCTGTGTACCTTTTTTAAAAGGATGTTGTGTATTTTTTTGCTGTCTTTCTAGATCTCATGACACTGTTGTGGACTAATGTATTTGCATTGTAAGCATGTCTCAGCATAGTAATGTTTATAATATACCGGTTTAACATTTAGATAAAAATTCATCTCGAAAAAGAAAGGCAGATGACCGTCCCAAGGATGGAACTGCGGAAAAGGTGGCAAAAAAGAAGAAATCTGATTCTGTAAGTTTTTGTGTGACACTGTCAGTTGCTTCTTCCAAGACTTGCCAATTTATTTGTTCCATTTTGCTTGTTTCCATTTTCACTACACATAGCATCAAAATACTTTAGATCCAAGTATTCTTTGTATATCAGTCACTGCCCTGGAGGCGTTTACAATCTACTGACTTTACCAGTATCAAACAAGTCTATATGTCTACATTCTAGAACCTTTTCATGTTTTTGTGTTGATGCTCAACTGTAGGAAATCATAGGAAAAATGTACCCACTTGCATCAAAACAATAACCTTGAACCTTGTGCCTTTGCTTTGTAGGAAGTTGTGAAAAATATTTGGCTACTATACAACTCTGAAATATCACATTAGGAATTTGTACCATTCTATTGATATTCACAAACCATAAAGGATAGACTCCTGCAGTAATAAACACACTCTACTATCTAATTGAATGTATTTAATAACAATTGGTCTCCTCTGATTGTCGTGTGCGTTTTGTGTCGTGTGCGTTTTGCAAAATAGAGATTTCTGTACAGATCTATGTCAATAAGGATGCTGCCAGGGTGTCTTTAGAGTAGAGGTTTTGGCTTTTGTATTGTTCACGCTGCTATGAATTTTTGCGCAATGCTTTCAGCATGCCAGTTACTACGTAGCAGTTAACACGAAAGCAACTATTGAAGTCAGATCTGACAATAACTGGGGTTTTCAGCAGCTAAGATCAACAGTTGTTGCATGCCTTTCTTTCAGTACAGGTTTCCTTTAAAACACAATTGAACCCTCTGTTTAAATCACCTA